>JAZHYW010041866.1:0-13937 GCA_037355805.1 Ixodes ricinus | reverse complement strand
TACGTATTGCCTGCTGGCGTCTGCTGGTCGTCTCCTCGCCGAGTGGATAGCTTCTTGGGAGACGGACGAACCGCGGACATGTCGTCACGTGATCGATCCGTCCGCGGATCAGTCCGTCGTGTGAATCGGACGCTCCCACTGAAATGACAGTGCCCTTTTCCTGCTTGTCTGACGGACTGGCGACCGTAGGCCCGCACGCTGCACGAGTGTGTGATCTTCTGCTATGCAGGCCCATACCTCAGGCACCTCAGCTTCTCTGCGAAACAGACGGGAGCTCATTGTGTGAGCTCCGCCGGATCTTTGGCCGCTGGCCAGCGTGTACTCGCCGCTCGAGCCCTTGTACCAAGGAATCATTATTTCAAAATTAAAAAAAAAGCAGCATTAGCGTTCAAATATTGTTTTTTTATTTTATTATTTTAGTCAACTTTGCCAACTTCTAAGAAAAAGATGAGCTAGCTGCATTAGGACACTTTTAATTTTGTCATAAGCATGTTCGCCTTGGCGACCACTGGGAGCAAGTTTTCTCGTGCAATTAGGTGACTAGTTAACAAAAAATATTTCAATTAACTTTTTAAATGTTGACTTTAGAGGGCATATTGCATTTCCGAAATTGAAGCCCAACCTCCATACGCTCCAACCGCATCGTCGAATAATTTGGCTGGTATCACCCGCAGCGATGTTTTTCTGCGTTAATTTTACCATGCGGTTGGAACGTAGGGAGTTTGGGCTTCAATTTCGTAAATGCAATATGCCCTCTAAACTCACTAATTAAAAAGTTAATGAAACTTTTTGTTCATAGTCGCCTAATTGCACATTTAAACTTGTTTCAGTGGCTGACAAAGAAGGAGTGTGCTAATGGCAAAATTAAAAGTGTCCTAATGCGGCTCTTCCTTTCTTGAGAAGTTGGCAAAGTTGTTTTGAATAAAAAATATCGCCTGTGTATATATATATATACCGTGAAATACCGGGCAAGCGCCCCTCAAAATTTAGAGATAATCGCGAAAAATGTGGGATGGACCCTTGTCCGGTCATCAATTGTACATATCAATGTACTGTTCTTATTTTCTCAGATCTTACAAATTTGGGAATGGGCGCTTAATGTGGAATGGGCGGATGCTCGGTATTCTATGGTATATAGAGAGAAGGGAATATTTCGAACAAGTGCAAACGCGAGTATTACTTTGAAATAAAGGGTGGAGAGGGGGACTTTTTTTTTTTTTTTTAAACAAAGGGAAGGAAAGGTATACCTTTTTTATGCTAGCATGTGTCGAAAGCTAACATACTTTCATATACTTCCTGCGCTAGGGCTGAACCATGGTGGTACGGTGCTGCGTCGCTTCTTGCAAGAGGAAATTCAGAAAAGGCAGTGGCATATCACTTCATGAATTTCCCTCAGATCCGAAGCTCCGTCAAGAGTGGATTAAGGCTGTCTACTATGAAGGGTTTACACTCTACATCGAATCATACAAGGTCTGTTCTGATCACTTCAAGCAGACAGACTTCAAGCAGACAGACGCCAAACAAAGGTTTCTTAAAAAAGGAACAGTCCCCAGTATTTTCTCCACAGATTCCGAGAACTTGCCACCAAACAAAGAATCATCCTCAGTTCGTCAAAAGCAAAATGGTAAGAGCAACATTTGAGCCATGTAGGCAATCTAACTACACTACTTCTTGGTGACTTTGCACTGCAACTTTGTTCAATTAATATCTAGACTCGAAGTCCACTTCAACGTCGTCCACTTGCCACCATCACTAACTCAGAAATCTCTTTGATGCCAGTTTAAGTCGCGCGTGCAAAATGCAAATGCCCTTTGCGGGCAAATCTAATGTTGGACAATATGAATAGCTCGTTGATGCAAAGTAACAAAAACTGCACTCGAAAAATCACAAAATTTTCCATAACTGTCTTTGAATGGACAGCGACAGAACGCGCCGCTAGTTGAGCCTGGTGCTTTGTCGGAATCAAAAACATCAAAATCACAGCTGTCCGAGAAACTGGGGTTTGCACGATTGCACGTCAGTTAGGCTGCATGTAGGCTCTCCGCCTTTGACCCCCACCCCAAACAAACACACACGCACCACCGTCATGACGACCACCACCACACACGAACATGCCACCGCATGTCGGCGAACCAAAAACAAAACTTTCTTTACGGTACGTAAACATCGTAGTTGTAAAACGAATCCTGCACCTCGTGCACAATCGCTTCTCAACCTCGCACGACGCAGCCACAACGGCCCATGTCACCCACTGCGGATGGTGGTCAAAGAAGCTCTTCTCATGTCTCCAGGTAGTGTAAATTCGTGGCCCTTTGCCACCGATCACATATTTCTCCGACGTACGTACACTGCCCGTCTCTCGCCTAAAAACGTCTGTCTTCGCCACGCGCGCACGCACCTTCATTTCTTGTCGCAGTTGGCCGCAATGCTCGCTGGAACACTGCCGAACTTTCGTCCTGTAGCACTGTTACTTGTATCCTCGGCACCTGGGCGTCGAAACTACTTAGTCAAAACTGTTTGGTTCTTCCGCGGCACGACACGATGGTCCGACGACGGCGCACTCCACTGGCACACAGACAACTCCGCCGACGCCACCGGCTCTAGTGCATTGTTGCCAGCGCCCTTTCGAATCGCCGCAGGCGTTGCTCTTGGAGTGCGGAAACGACTGTGACAAAAACACGAAAACAAACGGGGTTTGGGGGAGCGGCCGCTCATGACCCAAGCGCTCGCACACTATATCTGCGCTTTCTGCTCTGCGCTACCATATTGGTCACCGCTCCGCGCGCTCCTCCTCTCCTTTTCCCTGCGCTGCGCCCCGCGTGCTCTGTCGTCGATGTGCCAGGCTTTCTCCGTATAGAGGAGGGCTATGAATAAAGTTAAGCGAGCAACAAAAAAGAAACTTCAGTAAACTCAGCAGCAAAAAAAGAAAGGCAAAAAATGAAAAAAGGGGCAAAGCAAAACCGGCGAAAGAAAAAAGGGAAACAAAGATAAGGCGTTCAAAGTGCAATTGCTCAACTTGAGAAAGACCTCTTTTTTTCTTGTTTTTTTTGCTTATAGGTGACATTTACTTGACGCGTTACTCACTAGGGTTCGCTGGCATCGGCCACCATGGTCGCCATCTTTGAGGTCTCTTTTTATCGCACATAGGTGTCGGGAGTCGTCTGACCGGACCTTTTCAGCGGGGTTTAGCAAGCAGCATTTTACAACTTTAAAGGGTCTTTTCGACCGAAACTAGGGTTATTCTTATACTTTAATGCTTTTGAAGCGCCCGTAGGAAAATTTTTTTGTGTGTTTTAGTTCATTTTTATCGCTATCGGATTCGTTCACCGCGGCCGCTTTGCTCCTCGGCTCCATGCAGCGGTCCGTACCGCGCGCTCGTGCTCCACGGCGGTAGCTCTGGCGAGAATTGATTTTTCTACTTTGGTGCTTTTGTAGCACGGTGTGATTACTCTTTGTTTTGTTTTTGCTAGTTTCTTTATTGTTTTTCTCTAGCGGATTTTCTGCACTACGGCCGTGGTAACCGTGCTGCTCCATCGCTCTGTGTCGCACGCCGTGCCTGCAATGTTCGCTCTTGCAGAAACATACCGCGGCGGCTCACCTGAGCGCGCAGCTATGAGCAGTGCGCGCAGAAGCCTTCATTAGCCAAATCTCCCTTCATGAAACGTCATCAGAGTCGGATCGCTCTAACTCGACTAGTGGGCCCGAGGCCCGATCTTCGACGACGCTGATTGGACGCGAACCCCAGACGAACTGCTGACGCAGCACTCGGACCCAATCTCGAGCCTCGATCCATCTGGCTGCGATGACGCGGGCGGAGACCTTCTGTCTTGGACCTGTAGGAGGTGTTGTTTAGTTGTGATGTAAAATAGGTTTTCAAGAGAGTTTTTAGCGCGAGCGTGTAGAGGAACAGATGTAACCGGTAAAGGTCGGTTCTCATGCGCAGCGAAGCGCCAATGCCAGCGCTCCTCGCGCGCCGATCAGCTACTTATTGTCTGCCATGGCAACGGTTTCCGACGGTGAGATACAAAGCTGCAAGGTGAGACGCCCTACGTCAGCACGCGCCTAGCGCGAGGGTAAGCGCCACGCTCTGTAGCGCTCCGCTGCATGTGGGAACAGGCCTCAAGAAAGCACAAAACGAACAGAAGGACGAAAACGGGTAATGGTACAAGGCTTTCAGTTTGCATCAACATATATTTGACGCCAGCGAACTCGGCACCAACAAACGTCGGTGAGGAAGGGGGATGGAGCGAGAGGGAGAAGAAAAGGAGCAGAAGGGGGGCGGGAGGGGTGGGAACGGCGGAAAAGGGGAGATGGAGCAACACTTGCGCGCCTGCTGCACACGGAAGGCATCTCTCTCCCTCAGCGCTCCTGGACGTCCCCTGACAACTTTAGTCTCGTGAAACAGTGGGGTGCATGCTTCGCAGGTCCTCGCAGGTCGCTGCTACTTTTTTTTGTTAAATGACAATTACGAAACAATTTTTCATGGGCATATGCGTCCATGATGTGTTGAGTCAGAACATAAGGTAATATTTTAACACAATTTAAAATAAACTGCTATATAAAATAACTCCTGAAACCCGTGATCTCATGTTTCCACCCCTAGCTTTCGTATATTTTGAGAAGAGAAACGTACTACCCAGTGTATTCCAGCAAATAAGGTTCTAATAGTACAGTGGATGGTGAGTTGTATAAAAGCATAAACGTATTTCAGCATATTATGTACTAAGATAAGAAAAGCAATTATGAGCCAGAAAACACTTCCCTGCGTGAACAAGTGCATTTACAAACATATGCGAAGAAAACAATTTTGTGCAATTTAAAAGCTACACCAACAGAGCGACACTTCCGCCCAAATTGATATCATGTATCTAGGAAAGGTATTTTACGGTATTGTTCAACAAACAGCTATACCAAATGTTCGCATGAACGCGAGCGAAAGAAAAAAAAATATGAAGAACACGAGCGTCACTCGATAAGCTAGACACACCCGGCTTAATCGAGCTGGCTTGCTTTTAAAGATATCTGACGTTTTTAGCACACGGGTTACGTATTTTCTAAGTATAGGCTGTTCAATACTTTCTTTTTTCAATCTCAATGTGAAGACGCTAGGGCAATTTTCACATATTCAAATGCCATTTCAAATTTTATTCCACGCGATTACCTGGAAGCAATCTGAGAACATACCAGTCCCAAACTAAGGACCAAATACAAGGTGTAAGGCCCTCGGCTCTCTCCTGGTACTCATGGCAAATTCCTCAAAATGAGTCTTTTTCGAGAAAATCAGGCTAGAAGTAGGAATGGTTCCGCCGTTTTCGAACATTCACTCATCAATTCAAATTTGGGCACGCCCGCCTCACCCTGGCATCTTTTTTAGATCAAACTGGTGACTACTCTATGACATGCATGAGTTCTCAACTTCAGAAGTATAACATTTAAGGCCCTCAACCCTAATCTGCTGCAACGACATATCTTCTAACATAAGCCATCTTTCAAAAAGCGTGCTTCAAAATAGGAATGGTTCGGCTGTTGTTAGGCATTCGTTCATCATTTCAAACTTAAGGCCCGTTCACACTCTTGCGACCGAGTGCGAGCGGAGCACGACCGAGAGAGCCAAACCGGTTTTTAAGCCTCTTGCGATCTCTTAGGACCAGCTCCGCTGTATAGCGCATCCGTTCCTAAAGACCGGTCTGGTCTCTCTGGTTGTTCTCGGTCGCAAGAGTGAACGGCGCTTTAGGCTCCTGCTTCTCGTCTGGGAAATTTTAGAGATTTACTGAGTTCTCAGCTTGTAAAGAAATATAAAATGTAGGGCCCGCGACTAAAAGCTGCTTTTATGGCAAATACCCAAAATTAACCATCTTGAGAAAACGTGTCTCGAAGTGGGCATGGTTCGTGTGTTTTCAGGCATTTCTTCCTTCACCATTTCAAATTTGGGCACCTACGACTTATCCGAGTACTTTTCGAAGATCGACCAAGCTCTTAACTGGCGACAAAATATAACATTTAAGGCCACCAAGTGTTGCAAAACCCTGTTCTTTAGCCCTGTTCAAGGAATGTAACACCAACACGGATATTTCAATACGTACATCTCCCCATTTTTGTTGTTGTTATTTAGCTGGTCGGGTGCGGGATATTGGAATAATTATTTATTATAACCATTGAGAATGTGAAAAAAATATTACTTCTTATACGTGCATGTTAAGTTCGCAAGAACAATCATTCTCCTCCTCCTAACATGTTCGATGCACTCCGGTGCTCCAATTCTTCGCAATAATAATAGATTTGTTATAATAATATAAAATTATTAATTAGAAGAAAACACTTGAAAACTTTTTGACTTTTTTAGGTTATCGCAATATTAAACAGCCGTTTTGTTTGCTAGTTTAATTATGTGAGTAGCAAAATACTGGAAACTATCGTAAAAGTCTGAACGAGGACAAATCCACACTTACTTGACAAATTGGTTCAAAGTACCCAAGAAACTAATTTTGACAAACAAAAACAAAATGTACCTCAGCACATTATTGACTCTTATGGTTTAGTGCAGTCGATTGGGAAGTCTTGTATTTTGTTGTATTTTTAAACTCAACTAGTTTAAATTTGGCTCTTTCTGAAACTTTTGCGTGAGGTGCCTCCGAATTATATCTTTTACGGGTGTAACACATCTTAGGCACCACCGAATTTGCCATTATGTCGAGAAGGCATTGTATTTAATGTATACAATTATAAGGCGTTTCTTTTACCTAATATTAAACGCTACACTTCGATTTACTTGGATTCCTATTGGTAGTGGCAATACGGCAAAAAGGTTATTCGACCAAAGAGCCTGGAGCTTACGCGTCATCATCTTGAAATTTTGGCACGAGAATTGTGGTATCTCGATAGGATGGAGATATAGCATGGCAAATTGTTCTAAAGCCTAACGTTTGGGTTGTATTGCCATGTTTGCACATTAAATACACCGGCTTCTATGGGATCCCTGCCGTAGCCCACTAAAACATGGCGCAAGCACAGATTTCGGAGGATTATGGTGCCGAATATCAATTATGGAAATTGCGGTTTTTTTTACTGGGTAGAGGGTTTGTTGGATTTTTTTGATGTTGTATATTATTTATGTGTGATATTTTTTCTTGATATATATGACATGTTTTTCGTAGATCGAGAGCTTACAGCCAGTGGAAACTCCAGAAAACAGAGAAAATAAGAAGGGACTGGATCACGGAAAGACTCCCAACAATCCCTACCTCATCGAGCCAAGGACGCTATTGTGGTATGGCTCCTGTGGACAAGCTGAAACACTGAAGCACAGGCGACACTGACTCAGAAGAGTCCGAAGAAGATTCCAACCGGGCCGGCTGGCGAAGCACGACGTCCGAGTGCAGCCCACGGTTTGCCACAGGTGCGCGAGATGGCGTCACATGCCCTGTCTGCGGGGCTCGCGCGCGCAGCGCCATCTCAAGTTGGGGAGGACTTCCGCACAGACACACACTCGCTCGGTCCAAGGGAGCAGGAACCATACCGGCATGCTCCTCCCATTTTAATGCGAAGTATCCATTAGCTACCTCTCTCGCGAGCCTATCTGGCCTTGTCACGAAATAAGGAGCTCAACGCGCGGCACGCATAGGAAGCGGCAGTACGCACTCTTTTTTTTTTTCAAATGCAGGCTATAAAACAATCACAAAAAAATTTAGCCTTTCCACTCAGGTGAAGAAGGAAGACCAGCGAAGCTGTACTATGATGGGAACGAAGTCAATGGCCGGCCGCAAGTCGGCAAGCCAGAGTAGAAATGCTCGAAAGGTTGTGCCATCTATGAGCGACGGCGGCAAGCGGGGACAACCGACAAATACAACACTCTGAGAGCTACCGCCATCTATGAGCGACCGCGGCAACCAGAGTTTTGTGTCGACATTTTTTTGCAAGGGACACAATCCTGGGGAAACTAGCCCTTAAAAGCTCCGCTGTAAAAAAATAATTTGCAAGTAGCGTGCTACTGTCGCAGTGAAGTCAATGATTGCGTCTTAAGCCATTTATAAAACCCAATATTGATGCACCCGTCGTATCAGATGAGACGGGACCTCGTAAGCGATGCCTACGTGCAGAAGAAGAGTTCCTCGAGAAGAAACGGCGTTGTAACAGCTGCCCAGCGACGCCGATACGCGGCCACTGACCTCTATAACAATCGCTGGATCGCGCATTCTCGTTCCGCTAGTGCGGCCACCGTATGGCCATCTTGCATCTTGAAAAATCGTGCTGTTGGAGCGTTGCGGAGGATGACGGCAGCGTGCTAAAGGCCCGCTTTGTACTCTTTCGTCCTCATTTGCTGAAGAAGTTATTTAAGAACCCCGTGTAAGCCGTGAGACTTTCCGTTGAGAACACTTGGAATCTCTTTAGGAATTTTAGGCACAACTTGTCGAATGGAGGGGTTTCGCCTGTCTCGGCGTGATCAAAGCTTCTTAGGCACGCCGAAGCGCCGCGTGTCTGTGCCTTCGAACACTACGATACCGATCAAGAATCGGCGACGCTGCAAAGTTTTGGAGATGTGTCGCGCGTAGATGTCTTTGGCTCATATATCGGCCACGGAGTTCTGGATCGTCCAGCTGTTTCTGCGAGTTGCTATCAATAAAGGTTGGGAAATAATCTGCACGGCTGCTCTTATACAGTATTACCATGGCTACGTTCCAAATCTACTCTAATGGATCATGTTGCAGCACAAAGAGAGGAACGTTGTGGAAAAAGAATGTTTTTGAAGGCAAAATTACAAGACGGCGAGAATGCAAATCTTTGAAGCATGACCCATAGGGTCGTGTGCAATCTGTTGACCAATCACAACTAGGCGAGCCGCGCTCAAACGTCAAGTGCAATTAAGTAGGTTGATAAAGAGCCAGGAGTGATCAGTGATTTGGGGCTGTTTTTCGCGGCATTCTGTAAACCGTCCAACGACAAAAAAAAATACGTACCTTCCCTTCCTCTTTTGTCGCCACTGGACGCTGGACCAAGCTCGTTTCTGAACCGCGAGTGCCGCAAGTTGCAAATGCAGTCGTCAGAGTAAAGTAAAACGCTACTCCAAAGACACAAACGGCTTCACGCACATTGCCTCGCAAAACACATCCACACGGCGTCGATTCTCGATCGGTGACCAAGCGTGCGAAGCAGGGGCGTAACTAGTGTAGGGGGAGCTTTGCTGCGCCCCCCCCTTCCCGAAGTCTAGCCGACACTTTAGTATACACACGCATTTTCACCCCCCTCCCTCTCTCCGCACCCCACGTCATAGTCATCCCAGCAAACTCAGCCCCTCCCGAAAAGATTCCTGCCTACCCCACTGCTGCGAAGGCACAGAGACGCGGCTCTTCGGAGTGCCAAGGGAGCTTTAATCACGCCGCGAGACTGGCGGAACTTGCTTTCGACAAGTTGTGCCTTTTCCTGCGGCACTGCGCTTCCGTAAAAATTTCTAAGGGTTCTTAACGGCAAGTCTCACGGCTAACACAGGGTTTTAAAGAACTTCTCCGGCGAACGACGAAGAACGAGTAAAAAACGTGGCTTCCTCACACTGGGCACCAGCCCCAACTACGCTCCAAAAACGCAATTTTTCGAGATGCAAAATGGCCGTCCTGTGGCCGACCTCGGGCTGCACAGAAACCAAAAGGAGATGTGCGATCCAGCAATTTTCATAGAAATCAGTGTATGCAACGAAGTTGGACAATGAGAAGCAACGGGCGGGAAGCCCATCGACAATGGTGATTTTGCGGAACTGCCTCCTTGTAGGTGATGTCTTGATCGTTCATACACGATGCATCGCGTATCGTAGACAACCAGCGTAGTGGTTTCTGCGACAAATGACGCATTAATAAACGCAGTTATATTTCCTCTAAAATATGTATAACGTTAACATGTGCATGTATGTATGTACATTCATTAACACTTGGGCGTCCAGTACACTTCGGTCTTGCACGCGCTGAAAAAAAAAGGCGCAAGACAACAAGCACGTACTTGAAGCCAGGTATCCGAAACTGGGGCTCTGCCGTTCTTATCCCGTCGGTAAGTACTGTAAACGACTTAATTTTCGCAGGCTCCAATTTCCGCGAATCAGGCCAAAGCTGAAAATTTTAAATTATTCGCGGGTTTTAATCTTCGCATATCGA
This sequence comes from Ixodes ricinus, assembly GCA_037355805.1. Taxonomy (NCBI): domain Eukaryota; kingdom Metazoa; phylum Arthropoda; class Arachnida; order Ixodida; family Ixodidae; genus Ixodes; species Ixodes ricinus. The sequence goes on along the minus strand of JAZHYW010041866.1, from coordinate 3,801 downwards.
GTGTAGCTTTCGTAGCGTTCACATATCGGGCGAATTGTTCGCGGGACGTACTTTTCGCTTTTTAGGCGGATTCGCGAAATTCGCGAAAAATTAGAGTCTTCGTGAAAATTTAGTCGTCTACAGTATTGTTGTCTTATACGAACAAAAGCAAATGACGTCCATAAACCACGCAAATGCAAAGAAACAGGTGACCTACTCTCTAGTTCTAGCTTCTCTACATACGCTCACCGCTCACACTCTCGTCGTCGATATCAGTTACTCACATTACAGTGCTAAGCTTTGGACAAGGTGAAATCGTGTGAAACGAAAGACGATTACAACAAATCATGCGATACCGCACAACTAATCTTCTCCAAATGCAGCATGAGAGTGGAAGCGAAAGACTCGGTTGGAGCATAACCACAAAAATTACATACACTTAGGATATCCGTACTCTATTCCCAGATTAATGATTTCCAGGCGCTGTAATTTCTTTGGCTTGTTCCAATGGCATACAATTGGTGATATTCGCTATTAGAAACCGCGACTTCCTCAGCTCTGATGCGGTGTCAGAAAGCTCAAGCAATATCATTTTGCTGTGTCGCAAACTGTCTTGACACTTCTGGAGGACGGAAAACCGTTTGCTGAGATATTAGGCAAATCTGCATGTACCTGGCAACAATGAGTTTGGACAACAAAATGGCAGAAGTGTCATTATACAAAGCGTAGAGTTTATAGTCGCTTTAGTAGGAGGTATGAAACCATGGCGCTGAGAAAAACCAAGTCTGCAAGGGTGCTTGAGGGAACAGCCCAAGCTGCGCCGCTGTAGTTTCAGGGACACTGACAGATGTGCTGATAGGTCATGCGACCGATATGTGCAAGCGTGGCCGCTTTTCTGAATCCGAGGGTCACGCGATTGAATCGAATTTTTTTCTGACGTTATAATAAGGTTCGTTAGACCAATGTATATGTAAAAATATATCCTAACGTGCAATTCATCATGTAATAAGCATTAAAATCCTTTATTGTGTCTGTGAATGGCTCCACTAATTTGAATATTCAATTGAACAAGTGAAGTACGTTTCGCACCACTTGGAGGTTAGTTGATTCGGAAACCGGCAACTCGTATTTAACGTCGTCCGTTTTTTCTCTCGCGTGAGCCCTCCAGCGGGGTGAGTCCGTACTAAAACCATGATCCAGATCCACTATTTTTTGTGTTGTGTGATTTATTCATTATTTGTGTATACTGATAACATAGCGTATAAACGACACGACAACATTTACAAAGACGTAAACTCAATAAAAAAACACCTTAAAGTGCAAATGAATACGACTAATCAAAAAGAAAACTTCAAGTAGAGGGTCGTTAAATATAGGCAGTGCTGCCGAAGTTAAAAATAGTTCACTGGGATTGTTCCATTCGTTAAAGGTGTTATGGGAGTAGAAATATTTAAACAAAGTAGCTATATACAAAGGTTTTATGACTGCTTCAATATGTTTGTTGCTCGTAGACTTGTATCTTTGTTATTTGCTGAGTAGTGACCAAGACACAGGCGCAAATTACCGTACACTCTTTTATAAAGAAACTCGGACCGATATATATCTCGGCGCTTAGATAAATCACGCAGTCCTGTGAAGACTGCGTGATTCATAGTTTGTAAATTGAGGATATATAACTGTAACGTGCCGCCGTGCTGCATTTTCACCTTGTACCATTGTTCCGTTACGTTCACTTCACTGCGCCGGGACTTTTTTTTTAAGATCTCAGATCGAAGATTTCTTTTTTGTTGGAGTTCACTGCACTGCGATTAAAGCATATTTTCATTGCTGTATTTGCGGTCCTCGGGTTCAACCTTGCCCAAACATAATCATGACTCACTTCCCCCGTTTAAAAAAATTTCAGCCGAACATATACCAGCAAAATCAAATACCTACTATTTCAATTGTAGATTTTGTTTTTATTTTTACCGCTAACTTTACGTAAATTGTGACATTCTTAAATTTGTTTTTTATGTAGCAGCATTGTTCTTTTTTTGCGATTTTGGAAAATATTTAAGTTCCCGGTTGGTGTATTATTTAAATTTACCGGATGTGACACCGTGCTAATAGTGTCTCTCTTGAATGTACAGCGCTCCCCGAACTTAACACCGCCACTGGGTTTCCAGACATTGAGCTCGTGTCGGCTACTTGCTGTTAAGCTTTGTGACCAAACCGTTCGGGGTTCCCTCTCAGGATGGAATAGAATTCGGGAGCTGCACATTTTTCAGATAGTTCAATCGACCGCCGCAGGGACTGTCAGACACGGCAAATGCCGTGGCAGCGTTAAGTTTGAGGCGCACTGTACATTGATGGTGAAAAAATAAGGGTCCACTCTCAATGATGATGGTAACGTAGTCTAGCTTTTGTTCAATCATGAGTTACTAATGAACGAAAAAAAATCTAAAGCAGGTTAAGCTTTTAGCTTGGAAAGGTATGTTACTTGTACGTTCATTCGCTTTGAAGAGCTCATCGCAACTGTAACAGGACAAACCACGCGCCAAGTTGTTGAGAGTAGATATGACCTTCTTCGCTCATTCGAGATAAAAAGTATTATTATTACAAAATTACTCGAACGTTTGAAGCAGTTCGTATGAAGCTCCATTTCATTACCAGTCGCTGAACAAATTTTTGAGCCGCCCAAATGTTACATTGTTTGGTATACTGGCACCAAATATCTAATGAATCAAAATGTTTGCTTACCTTTCAGAAAAAGGCTAAGAAAAACGATCTTCGTAAATGAAACCATTGTGGTACGACACTCTGAAAGAAAGACAACAAATTATATATGTTTAACACACACAATCTTGCTATCGTGAATCGTATTGGGACGAAAAATATCTTACCAAATATGATTTAAATTATTTCTCTTTCAATCGTTATTTTGTGAATACAAGCATGTGTATTATTATTTAGATGGTTTACAATTGTGCTCGAGAACAATAACAAAGTATAGGAAAAACACGGAAACAAACTACCTACGAACTTGCGGCAGTCCCGTCTAAATAGTGGATCTTTATATATACAGGAACCAGTGAAATCAAGACAGGTGCAGGAGTGTTATCTAGTGTTGACGTTAGTATATTTCGATAGTGACCAGCAGATGGAAAACATCCGCACTTTCTTGCGGAACCGCTGAATAAGTATTGCAGATTGCTCTTTTCGGTAAGCAAGCCGTTGAGTTTACATATTTTACAGCGATAGCTTTATGACCTTTTGCCACCACTCGAAATGACGTCCCTTGTTGATGTAGTCGTAGTAGTCGCCGTTGTTGTCCTTGTTGATGTTTTAGTTGGCGTAGTAGGTCGTCCGTCGTCGATGTTGCCAAATCTGCGTCGTTGCAGCGCTTAGCTGCAACGACGTGAAGTCCCTCGATAAACTAAAAGAAAACCGAGGGACTTTAGAACGACCGATAACACTCCGGCCATTTCTTCCATCTGTTTTTCATGTTTTTTGTAAATTGCACGCGCTCCGGTGTCTCCAGCCTCGAGCGCTGAGCTTCGTACGTTGCTGACGTCCTTTTTTGGTCCAATGTTTGTCACCAGCTTTCGCGGGCGCAGCTGGCGAAGTAGTCGCGCACCGTGGCCAAACGGTTATCGATGTTTGGCTCTCCGCATAAGGGCCGAGGTTCGTGCTTCTTGTAGCGGAGGCTCATTTTTGCTGTTTCAATTGTCGCGTCCTGGTAAACTTTAGATCTCTGTTGCTTGTTCGAGGTCAGAATGTTCTACGCGCCGGATGTTCGACGCCGATTGTTTCAGAAGCCCGCGCGTGTGCTGAACGGTGCTG
>JAZHYW010041865.1:0-26055 GCA_037355805.1 Ixodes ricinus | reverse complement strand
CTGGCTGCTTTACAAGCAAACCCGCGTTTAACCATACCCGAAAAAAACAACAAAAAAACCAGATATGCGTGAGATGAAGCTATGTGCACATATGCCCAGTGCCGACGGCAGCGCCACCGCAGTGCAATGACGTCATATAGTTGAGTGGTGAAGATACCTTTGCATCGGTTATCACCCGGGTGAAAAACGCTGAGTCACCGATCTGTGGACGCATGCCCAGTGTCCGGTATTCCACAGCAGCAGGATAAACAGCGCATACTCAAAAGGCGTTCCACAGCCCAGCAGACGAAAATGGCGGCGCGCACAAGGCGATTTTAGCAAGGGTTTATAAAGAGAAGCTAACTATGATGTAGATGTTTTGTTGTTCCTTTCATTTTGCCATTTTGTTATACGAGTGTTCCAGGTATATGCTTCGCTTCACATTAGGTTCGACCGCAGTCGATGCTGCATGATACTATGGAGTCATTCAAGCAGTGACAAAAGTGCATTATCACCGGCTTTCATCCGTTTTTATGCGTGTGCTCTTCCGCCTAAACCAACCATGCACAGAACTAAGTGCAGGATTGCGGGATTTTTTACGCTTGATGGGTTCAGCCGGCGTTTGAAAACAAACAAGCATAACGAGTGCCGTGACTCATATCTACTTTTGGCGCTGCTGTTTTGACCGTATGGTACCGTAGCTTTGGCTCCGGTCGGACTTTTGGCGCGTTTACAAACTTGCGAATTCCCGGGTTGATCCACGCAGGCGGAGAGTGGATTTTGGAGTCTGGTGGCCAAATGGACTGCGCCACTGGCAGAAACTTCGGTAAGGGAGGGACGCGAGTGATCCTGGATTTTACGTTAGCGAACGAGTCGATTTCGCCAAACCCGAATCCGAAAATTCACTTTGAACCTAGGGCGGATCAGACTCGCGAACCCGCAAGTTTGTAAACGAGCCAATAAATTGAAACGGAGCGTCAGCTATACGACGGCAGGGTTAGCATGGGCGTGTCGGTTTAGCTTCATTATATAAAACTCGGCTTGATGCCGCGTGGGATCGGTGCAAAAGCGTTTCTGATGCCAATACCGGACATAAAACGATCGCCTGGTCACAGCGTGTGCTAGCAAGGTTGGAGTGTTGTTACCAAGCCCAAATTAATAGAAGAGGATGCGAAGTGGGCGTTCAAAAAAGAAACATAAACTTAATCCTATAGAAATGGTGGCAAGACACAAAATCGGCAACGTGTTTGGAGTTTTGTTGAGTGCTTATTTACGTGGCAGTGCTACAGGCAGCCGTTCTAGCTTCCAGAAAATATGTCAGCTCTTGAAGAAGAATTTCACCGGTCACATAGTAAATTCGTCGTTTGAAGCAAACATTTACGAAGCACAAAGTTGAAGGAAAACGTGCATAATCCCTCCATGCGATCAGTTGTGCGTGATGCACAGGTTGAAGATCCCGAAGTAGCGTTCGTACTACCCCGACTATATTGCTCATCTATAATGCAAAACTAGCGTCGCTAAAGTGTACCATGACCGACCTCACGCTGGGTACACATCCAACATCCCACTAGGTACTGCCGTTGAAGACTTAAAAAGCGGTCTCTCCTATAATCTTGAAAACGAGGATAACAAAAACAAACGGATTGAGACTCTTCGAGCCAAAATATCTCTTTCCCAAATTTTGCAGAGCCCCGACAATCATAACGAGAAACGAAAGCAGTGGCAGCATCTTCTCGGACACAGAGGAACAGAACGAAACGACTTCTAAGAAACACCGTCGACCAACACGGAGACTATTTGACCGGTCAACCGCTCCCCGGTCTGGAATGGGAAAAGATCGTGCCGCCATTAGTCCACCGCAATCTGAACGGCGATCGCGGCGGGAAAGTCTATTAGTGCGCCGTTAGACACAACGCACAAACGACACACCATCAACGGCACGACCCACCCGACGACGGCCACAAATGCTCGACGAAAGACTCGTACCATCTCTCTCTATATGACCGCTAGCAAAGCCAAGCCGGGTTGGAAGACGCCGAGCTAACGCGTAAAATCTCACCCACAAAATATTATCTCAGTGTGACGTCGTTTTCCATGGAAGAGATGCTAAAGAAAATTGATAGTTTTTAGTTTACAACGGATATTTTTGATGGTAACCTTCCTCAGTTGTTGACGCGCTAGGAATGAAACGTGGATAAAGACTGCAATAACAATACGCTAAAAATTAAAAAGAACACAGTTCGGACGCAATGTTATTGAACGCACTCTAAAAATGTATGTACACTGTAAAAATGCCTGCGCGTCTACTTACCCGCAAAACACTCAATCAGCCAATCTCTGCAATCTGCGAAATCAGCTCAGCAAATTATGAGGCGGAACATACGTTTAGACTTAAAAATGAAGTCTCCGCTGGGGCATTACGCAGTGCAAAGAGATACGCTTGCAATGCCTAATGCCACAGCGCGGACTTAATTTTGAGGAATTTTGAGTCTAAACGGATGTTTCGCCTCATTATTCGCCGAGCTGATTTTGTGAATAGCAGATATTGGCTCTTCGAGTGTTTTGCGGGTAAGTAGACGCTGCAGGAATCTTTAAGAGAGTTGGTCCACTTTTCTGTAGTACAAAGTCAATCACGCAAGCCAATCACGACAAGATAGCCAATCACAGCAAACATTATAAGGAATCGAGCGAATGACTCAGCTGATAATATGATTACAAGTGAAAAGATGCGACGTGCACAGAAAGGGTGAGCAAGTGAAACGTCATGCTTGTCCTGGTCATTCGCTGGGAAGCTTATACTCTTCGTCGGGATTTGTTGTCTCGTGTTTTAAAGAAAAGGGAACTCACATACCAATAACAAACTTTACAGAGCTTGTGCTGGTTTGCCCTCTCTGCCTACGGTCGAGAAAGGTTCAATGAAAGTTTCTCGACCACGTCGCGAAATAATCAAAATCGAGTGGTGTCCGTAGAATCACTTGGCAAGTAATGAAGAAAAAATGAGACATTCACAATTTCCTTTAACGCCGAATCAGAGCGCAGCTCTTGGGGAGAGGAGTGGAGTGTACAGGTGGAGGGTATCCTCTCCTTTTCCTACGTGTCCTCTCCACCTCCCCTTCTTCCCTCTGCTCCTTCTCTCCGTCTCCTCCTCCCTCCTCTTCCCCCTCCTCCTCCTCCTCCTTCTCCTCCTTCCTCCCTCGTGACATCACTCGTGACCCTAGTGACCCTCGTGATGTCACTCGTGGAGGCATCGTGAAGTCACTGTGAGGTCACCTTCACTCGTGAAGGTCACCTTCGTCGTGACCTTCCCAGAGCGACCTCCAGTGAGGTCACCCGTAGAAGTCTCGGGAAGGTCACCGTGAAGGTCGTTACCTCCACGAGTGACCTTCGGACGTCACTCGTGACACCACTCGTGACGTCCTACGTGACGTCTACATGACGTCGTGTAACGTCATTATATGAAACGTCCCATAATGCGCGCGGTTACGCCGACGGCGACAGCAACGCCGCTCAGAGCCGGAAACGGGCGCCGTAAGAGCTGCGCTCTAAAAAATAATGTAAGCATTCTTTCTTTGAATGCCTTGCAGAATAAAATCACATTTCGGACAAAAGCACACTGGACTGAATTTTGATTAAACAACGTCTTTGTTTAACTTTCTCAAAGCGGTAAATAAGTTAGTTTCGATGAAGATAAAGTCACAGTAAACAAGACAAATTACGCGTGAACAAGACAAAGTCAGCTGTTAATCGCCCGGTGTGGTGTCATCCAGCTTGGCTTAATCATGGATATGTACTTCGGCGTGTCAGTTGATTACCTTCAAGTTTAAACATACGTTTGCTAATAAGGTGTTTGTGGCATGCTGACAAGCAAGGGTTGTTGCTTGGTTATTCGCCTAGCAGAGCGAGGGCCTGATAAAGATGATGACTGGCGAAAAAAAGACGATAGCAGAAGAGATGTTGGAGTAGAAACAGGTTATAATCAAGCGGGCATATTGGCATTCACAGACCTCGCAAGCTATAAAACATATAATTGTAGTAACTTTATTTTTAGATGAATGGCATATTAATTTGTTTCTATTGGAATAAATAAAATAACCCTAATGTGTAAGAATCACTGAAAGGAGAATAAAGCCCAAAACGCATGTTTTAGATTTTAGTTTATCTTTCGATTGAATTTTTCATGTATTTGCTTATGTCATCATTTTTTACGGATATCAATATTTTTGTTGTTTTTCCCACCTGCGAGAATCTCAGTGTGAGATTAGCAGTCATGCTAAATAAATATAGAATATGTAACTGAATAATTGATCAATGTGAAGACATCGAGAACACGAGGGAGGGAGGAGAGAAGGTATACAGGAAAAATGCAAACGTAAAGGTCGCTCTACTTATTTTGTTGCCAAACTGGTTTACTATAAAAAAAAGTTAAGAAGGAACATAAATGAAAGACGTTTACAAATCCCTGTAATGCCGAATTAGAGCGCAGCTCTTGAGGAGGAGGAGGGGAAAGTGCGAAGGGGAGGGTATGCCCTCCTCCTCCTTCATACCGTCTCCTCCTCCTCCTCCTTCTCCTCCTCTCCCCTTCCTCCATCCTCCTCCTCCTCTCATTCTCCTTCTGTATTCCTCCAACTCCCTCCCTCCTCCATCGTGACCCTCGTGACGTCACTCGTAAAGGCCTCGTGAAGGTCGTGACCTTCGTCGTGACTTCGTGACGTCACTCGTGAAGTTACACATTACGTCCCGTCTGACGTCATTATGGGAAACGTCCCGTAATGCAGCGCGCGGTTACGCCGACAGCAACGGCGACGCCGCTCAGGCCGGAAATGGGCGCCTAAGAATTGCGCTCTTCAGCAAAGTAAATGGCGGGGAACCCTGCCCCTCTGTGTAGCCACGTTCGAAACGCTCTGTTCAAATGTCCGGGAGTGACTGCTAGAATTTTAACCCAACTAATGAACGGCGTCAAACTTTCGCCCATGCTCAGTAAAAACCCCGCTTACAGTAGGCTCCACTACCGCGTACTATTTGACTACAAGTATACTCCATGCACTCTTAATCTGGCATCGCGGTGCGGGCTAAGCGCTCGCCGAACCAGTCAACCGTCTCCCTTTGATCACGTGACCACGCTCTTTGTGCCTGCGCGAAGGCGGGAACGTGGCCATGTGGCGAAAGATTTACGTATGACTGTCAGCTTGGGGTTCCGTTCGTCGACTCGCTAGGCTACAAGCTGCGAGACCAAGTGGGAAGACCGACACGAGGAAGAGGAAGACCAACATAAGAAGTTTGTATTCCGTTCAACTTTGGCCGAGAAGAATTCCTCGCAGCCACAAGCTTCACAGTCAGTGAGCTCTCGACGTCAAGAGCAGTCTCTCACGTCAGTGCTTCTTAGGGAAGGGGCCTGTCACCGCGCGCTTCTAGAAAACAACTTTTTCACTCTGTCGCGCATACTTCGTCAGGTGTGTAGAAAACGTGAATAGAAGAAATCGGCTGACAAAGAAAACGACAATACGAAAAGAATGACACATACAAAAAGGACAGTTAAGGGAACTTCAAAAATAGCAGCAATCGCGAGGCGGTGAAAACTGGAAACTATGATTCGTTTACTGCCAACAATAGGGCCCGCAGCATCGTATCCAATGTCACCAATAAGAAAAAAAAGGCAGATTAATCTTAAAGCTGTAAATAAATATTTAGTATTGCTGCTACTTTGAAATATGTAACTTCACGAACAAGTGTCCGCAGCCCACAGCGAGTAGGAAAATATCCCTATTGTTTGGAGAGATTTTATGTCTACACACCGGTCCAATGTTTCCATATCCAAACCTTTACGTGCCACTTCCATACATCAGTACGCAGCGGTTCGTCAATATGTCAAGCGATCAAATCACTCTAACCAACGCATTAGTTGGCAGAAACACCTGTTCTTGAGGTTTTTATTTGTTTTTCGTCCATGCTGTGTTACGATTATTTCGTCTCTACACAACAGCTGTAAAAGAAACAACCCGCGTAGAATATATCGAACACGTGGAAAGGCTATGAGTCCGAGCTTGAGTTTTTCTAAAGATACTTCAAGCGCGCAGCCGTGCAGAAACAGGTATCCTGCGTTTAATCCCCGCATCGACCTTTTTCGATCTGCGTTCGTGTATCACTCCTGTATGATACACAATAGAGTCTTTAGGCTAGCAGACGTACCGCCCCCTCCGATTATATATTACATCTATACACTCTAATAGCAAGCAGAGCAACTCGCCGCTGCCATGTTTCCGCTCGTGTGAGGAAGCATCGGGCAATCGCTAGCCTGCAGAGGCAACGCTCGAGCGTTCACTGTATACGCGCTTTCACGCATGGAGATTCTAGTTGGGGCACCATGACTTGAATTGTCACAAGGTAATACTACTTAGAAAACATGGCCCGCTCCTTTCTCTCCCAAACGTAATCACTAGAGGGTTCACGCAGCGCCGCCTAGATGGCGGCAGCGTCGCCGCCAGCGCAATCTGGCACCGTCTTAATACACGGCCACCAGCGGCCGTAGCATAGACATGATAGTGACGCGCGCGGCGTTCCGCGGCGCGTCGAACGCCGCGCGCGGCGTGCCGTCTCAACCGAAAAACCTTCTCCGCGGCAGGCATGGCATCGTGACGTACGATGCCGTGGTAGCGCTTTTCCCACCGAACGAGCTTTGCTTCTGAGCGCCGCCAGCCGCCGCGAGCCTCGCCGTGGAAAGTCGAGGCAGCGAAGCACTAGCCTGCCCTTCAACATTTCGGTAGGGCCAGGCCGGGCGTGCCCTAACTCTTCGTCTTCGACCCTTTTACACGCGGCGACGTCGCAACACTAGGGAACACACGGTAATAATAACTTTCACGATCGTGAGGAGGTCGTCGTCATGGATCAGCCAGTAATGAAGAGGACGAGCGCAGCCGCCGGAGCCGAAGGCCGAAGCGAAAAGCAAAGAGAACCTCGCAAGCGCTCCTTACCATCAAGAGAGTGCGAGCTCTTGTATGCTGTCACGTGACCTCCGTCGCGGCAAACCGCGGGTTGGTGTGGCCCTTCCACGCGGGAAGGCGGCACGCCGCGCGCATCGTTCCGCAGTGTTTTGCCCCTAGTGTGGGCGTACCTTTACTAGGCCTACCCGTCTGCCGCTTTCCGCCGAACTATCGTTGAGTTTAAGTGTGTTTGTCGCTTGGGGCCGGGTCGAGGATCTTTTAACGATGGTGTAATGTGCAAGCCTTGTCTTCTAGTTGGTATTAAACAGTGGAGATATCAGACGGCCATTTGGCTGAGACAAACGTCCCCGCGTCTAAAGGTCCCAAAGAGTATTACTACCAAATTGCTTCAAACATATTTGGAGAGCAAGTCGTCTGCTTATTCCGCAGGGGTTGCGGTGACGTCAGAACGATGCTGAGCTCTGATTGGCTTTGACTGGAAGGATAGAGGGTAGCCCTCAATGCTAGATGACTTGAGGTCTACCAAGTATTTTTTTTGTCAATCGGCCAATAAGAACTTGGCGTTCTGACATCATTGCAACCCCTGCTCAAGAAGCAGACAAACTTGCGCTCCGTATACCTGAGCTTTCGGAATCAGCACCTTTCATGGATTTGAACAATGCGCTCGAAGTTTTGTTTTGATTTGCGATCAGAAAATGTGTAACCAGGTGTAACAGGCTGCATCTTCACTGCAGCGCCCGTTACAATCTAGTCTCACAGTCTACAAAAAACAAATGTTGCAACCAAGTCGGCTACTTAATAAGTACTGCGCACATTTAAGCAGATTGCGAAACGGAGGGCAATAATAAAACAACAAAAACAAATGGGAGCCGCTTTCAGGGCGCGTTCCGCGCGAAGAAAGTCATGATATGTCATGGGCCAGCTTCTCTGATGGATCGCTTTCGCGTAAATACATCTCTCATGCGAATTATCACATTGCGGGTCCTCCCTTTAATTACCTGAACGACTTGAAATGCTCGAGTAATCGTCGGTGTCAGATGTACTCCTGGAGTTCATACCTTTCGTGGTGAGTCGATACCAGCGGGGCAATTCACCGGGGTATTCTGAAAAAATCAGGAAGATCTGTCTTGCGTCATCATTTGGGCTGAAGGGCGGGGATGTCGAGCTAGTTGCATGACAACAAATGCGCGGGCTGTAGGTAACTTAAGTATCGTAGCTAGAACAGTTGTCCATTAAGCACTTGTTGTTGATTATGTGGTTGTTGTGGCTTTGTTCGTGTGCGGTGTGTCATCGAGTCACCATACTTGTTTTCCGATGCTCCTCACACAATTTTTCTCTGAACTACGAAGATTCAGCTACACGCTCTTTGGCAGGAACAGAAACACAGAAAAATGAAGAAAAGTGAGAATTAGTGTAGCTATTAATAAGTAAACAACACGTAGATGCGCGAAATGAGGCACCGACGCCGAAGCTTTCTTTCTGTATCTTCTGCGGGAAAGTTTCTTCGCGACCTGCGAAACCGCATTTGAACTCAGGCTTGCATAATTTTGACAATAGTTTTCCGAGTCTATATCAAAGCAATGTGGAGCGCAAGTTCGTCTGCTTTTTTTGCAGGAGTCGTGGTGACGTCAAAACGCCGAGCTCTGATTTGTTTTGAATGAAGGATAGTGGGTAGACCTCAGAGCAGCTTGCTTTAAGGTCTAACTCATTATCCTACAATAAGAACCAATCAGAGCTCACCATTTTTGTGACGTCACCACAACTCCTGAGCAAGAAGCAGACGACTTGCTTTCCGCATGAGCAAACTAATAAGAAAAAATACGGAGATATTAACATTATAAAACTCCTTCTAGCTCCTCTGATAGAACAGCAACTGCCGGTAGGTGTTCAAGTACAGCACGGAAGTACTTTACTCAAGCAATACAAAACACAAAACCACCCGGACCTATAAATACGGGCACCAACCGCACAACGCTCAATCATTCGGATAATCAGCCGTTTAATACAACTATCTTTTTCGTGTATATCTCGTCCTACCTAAAAACGCTCATCCAGCACGCTTCCTTGCTTTGATGGGTTGTTAATGAGATGTGCATTCGTGTACGTTTCTTCGGTTAGCCCCAGCCGCTATCGTTAATCAGAATGGGCTCGTCTTCCAGTAAGACCAGGCAATTCAGAAATATCTAACTAAAGATAAGAGAGACGCTTAGATGTGCAGTTCAGCCAAGCAATGCAGTAAGTTGCGATATGTTTTGACCGTTGGCTCCTGATCAGCAAACATCGATAAGAGGTGGACAAATATTACGGAGTTTACGCAGATCACGGCGATCTGGTTCGATAGTATGAGGAGCGGGGCCTCGGACGTCCAACACTCATTCTTTGTTCTCGTACTGAAAGTTCTGTTTTGAGGAATCGTTGTGGCCGGTCTCATTTAGAGGGAAAGCGGATCCGTGGATGCCCTTTTCGCTGTAGGAGAGTAAACCTGTATCCAGTAAGTTTCCGCGCATCCGTACATCCTCTCCCGTGGCCTTGCTTCCGGCTGCAGCAATTTTAAAAGTGCACCGTCTCGCACGACCAATATTTTCTACACCAATCTATGCTCATGTTTCGTCTTTTTTTGGTGATTGTGTTTGAGCGTCAGTACTAGCAGGGTTAAACGGAAATTAAAACCGATACAATGGCACGATGCCGATGCGTTCTGACGGGCGTAGGTTGATGGCGTGCACTCCGTTTCTATTTCGCAGACAAACCCCCGACGACGCTCGTTACTCGAAAACGGTCCATTATGAAAAGGACGTTCTGAACGCGGCGATTTGCTTTTCCTGACCATGTAAGTTATGCGACAAGGGAAGACATAAAAAGAAAGAAATACGTAAAGAGAAAAAAACTAGAAGAAAAGGTACTTCAAAAACGGGAAAAAAGAGACAAGAAAAAAAAGCCTAAATGCGAAAAAAAAAGATAAATAAATAGAGAAAGATAGACATAAATAAAGAAAGGGACGTAACCGGAAAGGCGTGGGAGAAGAGATAGAAGTAGAATGACAGGCAGAGGGAAAAAGAAATAGGGAAATAAAGAGGAGAAACAAGCATCTGCAACGAAATGAGAGAGAGAGGGAATAGGCAGTTTACGGAAGAAAGATACCGAGAGAGACAGAATTGTACACGTTACTGAAAAAAAAGTAACCGATTACAATTACAATTACTTCACTGTAAAAAGTAACCGATTACAATTACAATTACAGCCTCAGAAAAGTAATCGAAAAATTACTCTAAAGTAATCGATTACTTCCCACGTTACTTTTTATTCAACTTGTTTTATTACGGTAGCATAATCCTTGGAGTCTCGCGCTCAGTTGTTCCGAAAAAAATTAAAAATAAAAAGCCTTGACCATTTTTGCTTAGAGCTGAGTGAGTGACGTTAACACACCCAATCCCCCTCGTGGAAATAAAATAAAATAAGAAGAGCGCTGTTTAAATACATTTCTCACAAAAAGCTGGACAAAGTCATTTTTCATACCCAAACGTAGTTTCCGGTGTACACAAAAAAAATGCACCCAGGGAACGAAGCATAGTGAAGTGGCCTAATAATCCTCGAAAGCCAGTGCTAGGTGGTTTCGAAAAAGAAAAAAAAAATTGACCGTTGCCCAGATCTGAGTGACTCCTGGACATCTAACCCACCCTCCTTTCCCCTCCCCTTCCCCACACACACACAACAACCACCTTCCTTTGCCAAAAAAAGAAAAGAAATTGAGCAAAATTGTAATGCGTAATTTTGTAATCGATTTTTTACTTTATTTATTTATTTACAGCAAAAAAGTAATTGAATTACAAGTATCATTACTCCTTGAATGAAGTAATGAAATCGTTACAAAACTACAATAAATTGTAATCGATTACAAGTAATCCATTACTTGTAACGCGTTACGTACAAGTCTAAGAGAGCGAGAGAGAGTGAGAGTGATTGAGAACGACCTATGAAGGAGAGAGAGAGAAATGAAACACAATATACAAAGGAATGTGTGTAAGAAAGAGTCATCCGTAGAAAATAAAATAAATGAGAATGAAAAAGAGATACCAAAAATGTTTAATTTGCGGCATTTTGGTCACTTGTATTTGTGTTTGTATGGCACGAACTTAACGCGGACAAAGATAATACCAATTCTACAGTGGATATTTACAGCTTTGAAAGAACTACTGACCCCGTACATGGCCAACTTTCTGGGACGTTCTGTGGAATAAAAACAATTCAAGGAAACATCAAAATTCCTCTTAATCTTTGTTCTATTACTCAAGCTGTTACAGTCCTCAAGAACAGTACAATCGTTTGTAAAAATAAAAAAAAAACACAAATTTCTTGTTTTGCGCATGTAGCCCATAGGAGTCAATGAAATAAAACTCGTAGAGCCGGGGGATAAACACTAAACAAGTCCAAATGTTTCATTACTGCTTATTGGTATTTTGTAACTGTCATTAAAAATTTTCCCAGTAACATTGCGATCCTTGTTGCTGTTCAGTTAAAATTCTCATTTTAGTCCATGCTCCAAGGCGATGCATGTCCCCCAAGTTACGTCACAGTAGCAAAACGTTCAAGGCCCTGCCTCTCAATATGATTACAAAGAAAACACGAGAAAAGCGCACCGGCTGTAGCGGCTATAGACCTGCGTTTGCTCTGTTCCATGGGCGCCAAAATGTTCCTGTTATGCTGACTCCATGACACAGCAGGGAAGCTGCTCTTTCTGCAAGGCTCCGTTTTTTTTATAAACCTCCGCACGCATCCTAGTGAAAGAAAGTCAGAAATGCGTGGTCCCAAATTTTCAAGAACACAGATGCCAAGGGAGCTGTAAAAAGCAAAAATTTAGTTTTATGCGCAGCCCCTCCCTAGGCAAGAGCCTGCGTTTAAGACTCTTATTTCCAAATTGTATTGCTGGAGGCTAGGATTTTAGACACTGGTTCATAGCGCATCTTTTTTCGTAATAGACTGAAGCGCCGTTGAATTGATCCTAGATCGAAAATAGAATTTCAGAAAACAACGCAGAATCGATAGGCCGGACGCTACAAATCCCAAAACGTCACCCGTAAAGCGGTATCTCCAACGGATCGTCGCATTTTCGTAAACGAAGAGCGCACACGCACAAGGCCGAAAAGACGCGTGGCATCGCGATTCTCATTTCCTCCTCTTTTCGCTTTGACTCCGCGAGGACGCGGAGAGGAAAGGAGCGAGGCCATTTCTCCTCCTTCTCAACTCTTCTGCGATAAGATGACGTCAACATTCTCCCTCATTCGCTCCTTCGTTTTCCAGAAATACGGCCATCCGCTCGAACTATGGCTGTATGAGTGATGTTTCGTGGTTCATGGTGCCCTGTTGGACACTTCTGCAAGCTTATTTTGTGAAATCCGAATTTCGGTTCAGCCTTCCTTCAATGCTCGATTCCGGTTGCCGATTTTTCGTCATGATGTCACTGAAGAAATAAAAAGAACGTTAGTTATCTAACTTTAACATAAAGTATGTGGATGAGTTCGCAGCAAAAGAAACTGCTTGAATACCCCTTCGGTTCTTACATCGAGGCGTTGGTTTCGATTTATTATTTTGCTCGATTGCGAAATGAGGTCAAAGGAAACAGATGTTTAGACGACAAGAAAGCAAGGCGGAGTTTATACAAATAAAATTCAGTGGCCGCATTAAGAGTCAACGGGCCTTATCACCCCTTCTAACCAGTCGCATAATATATGTAGAGACATATTGCATATTCCAAGAATAACAAGTGGGACGACACCACAGAAAAGAGGAACTCAAAAATGATAGCGCCTTATAACGGAGGAGAGATAAGGCTACATCATTTTGTTTTTATTTCGTTCCCAACACAAAGCAGAAATGTTTAACTGAAACAATCATTAAGGAGTGATAATAAAGAAAGAGACGAACGTAAAAAACAGCTTCCAATGGTGTAAGTAGACTAGCCATTAGTTATCTCTGTGTTGCAGGAGCGACGTAAATGTGACTTAGATTCAAGTTTTGGCTCTCATTTTAATAGTGAGTCTCGCGAAGGTATTAACATAACAAATGAGCGTGATTGATGAACGCAGTAATAAATACGTTCGATATCTGCTCATTACTTTAATAAATTATTTGAGAGTAGGGGGGGGGCAGGACAGGAAAAGGGGGGGGGGGGTGAAGAGACTAAAATTGAATGCGAAAGAAATTTCATTGTTTATTTATAGACCGCTCCTTTCGATCAGGTTTTGTTCCAGCCAGCCTACGAATGCAAGTGAAGTTACCTCTCACACGTGTGGTTATCTACGCCAGTGTGTACTACCTGTTGAAATTTAATAAACAAATAGGAATCAGATTTCACGCGAGTGCCTAAACACCGTGATGTTGCTTTGCTCAGAGATATGTCGGCATTACTTCAGTCCGAACACGAAGAATTTGTCCATTCAAGTATGGCTGTTAACCTTGGAACTTTCTTATGCTGCACGCAGTGTAATTTTCCTGAACGCACACTAGTACGATATGCACTGACTATAGCTACTGATAAGGTTATAACTAAAGGGAGTTTCTATCGAACGCCCGGCTTCCAGCCAGCAGACACTCGTTGTTTTCCGCAGTGCTTTGGCTGTGTTTGCGCGCTCGATGCTAACGTAACGCCGAAGCATCATCGAAGGTTGCGAGCGCACGCCGGAGGCGGTATAACGTAAACTCATCCCTGACCTTCTCACTCTGTCAGGAACTGTGCCCCGAGAAATTGAGGAAGAGGAGGAGACGAGAGAGTGCGGTTACGTCAGAGCTCCGAGCTTTGGTCGGAATGAATATTTATTTAGTTATTTGGTTACTTTATTGGATAAAATTTGAAGCTAGTTGTTTCCACTGCACTTGTCGAACGTGTTCGAATGCGAAAATCAAGCACCCGACGCCGAGTTCGGCCTTCTATTGCATTCGAAGAGTGCAGTGGAGACAAATGCAGCTAGCTTCAGGTATACCATTTAATCAATCCAACTACAGCTCGGCGATCAGACGTCACCGCGCCTTCTCGTACCCTCATTTCCACAGTTCCTCGGTGCATAGCTGGCGCAAACTGTCACGCGACGGATACAAGTTTCGTAATTATTGATATATTAATTCAACCACCTAGCGTAGGTTTTGGCTAAGAAATCTGCAATTTTTATAAAAATGTATAGCCTATCCGATTATAGATGTCTAATCACCATTATTGATGGAAACAGAAAAAGAAGTGTTCTTTTAAAAGAGATAGCTGCATCAGAAAAACATAATACGGTTTACTTGACCCGCCGTATCTAATATTGGTAGGTTCCCTACATGCAGGTAAATTATGGGCAGCATGTACTTCGGTTTTGATTCCTAAGCTTCTAAACAGCCATGAAGAAAAAACATAAATCTAAAAACAATATCTCCTAAATAGTTGCGCAGCATTTTTTGCCTGTTTCATCTTTCTGTGTCTCAATTCCGCTACTATTGCGTTTACTAATGTATATATTTTTTATATGATTGTGCTTTGTTTTCACTGCACAAAAATTGTTTGTTCAATGGCTGCCGATGGGGATGAGGGCCAGCCAAGCTTTTTGTTCAAGTATTTTCCCGTTTGCTCCACCATTTCTTTGTTTAAATGGAAATAAAGATTATTAATGCTTTTATTAAATAGATATTCTACGCGAAAATATTGGCTGAAAATATAATAACCTAAAACCTGAGACAAGGAAAAACTAAAAAAATGCGAGGACACCTAATCACTTCTTATCAGTTGTGAATTGCGAATGGATGCCGTCTGCGACGTTTTGCTTCCGCGTCGCATTGTCGAAGAGCCCCATTCTCTTGCCGCCTGAGACGCTTTGAGTCGCGATTGTCGCGATCCGCTTGCTTTCGAGAGGCTTTGTTCTATCTCCTAGCGCGCTGCGCCGCTGCTCGTTCCGCCCGCCGTGTATGCGGAGACTTGGAGAACAATGGTGGATTTCGCTGCCTGCCTTTTCGGTCGTTGTGCTGCGTTCTTCCGCTCTCTTAGTTCGTCTGCGGTGGACTTACGTGGACTGGCAGGTTTCACTACTGCCGAGGTTGCGGCCGCCGACGATGTAGATGTTTAAGGCGCCGCCATGCTTGTCGCCGTCGAGACAAGCAGATCCGGCCGAGCGCGCGCCACACTGTTCCTTTTACCGCCACGCTGCCGGCGCGGCCTGCAGCGCCATGGAGTGGCGTTCCTTGAAACTATGATGCGCGCCACCCAATGGGAGCCTATCCATCAAATCGCTTCCAAAATACTTATAGGCTGCGCTCCATTGGGGACAATGAAATTTAGGTGCGGTTTGTCGCGTGGCTTCAAAAGCTGATAACGCCGGTTCGCTCGATGGGGCAGTTAATGCTTTGCATGATAGCACCAATCTGGTCCTGAACAGGTCAGGTATTGGCGGAAGAGTATGGTCCTCGCGATTGCCATTAGACCATCAGTTACATGAAAATGCTTGTTTTTTTATTCGCTGCAAAAACACTGTAGAATTCAAACTGCCGATTAAGACATGAATTACATTTTTACTTCATGAGCAATATGATCTGCTTTGCTGATTAGCGACAGGCATCTTCCCTTCCCCCCTCCTCCTGCAATATTAATTGCGTTCCGAAGAGCTTACTTCTGTAACTTACGGCTCTTTCGGTTTTTCACCTCCAGCAAGCCGAATTAAGTGGACTAGCTGCCATCGAAAATGAGCTCCTAATTTGTAATTTTTTCGTCCTTCATTGACAAAAAACTACAAGTTACAGCAAAAAAGCATGCAATTTTTCGCTAAACCAATTGCCTGTAAAAATGCATATTACTTACTTTAGGGACGTGTGAAGTTTAGTCTATTTAAGAAAGAAGTCGGACGAAGTAAAAAGTGTGTAGCGTAGTGTATTCTTTAAATGGGAACTCCGGCGTTTATTTTATGCACTTAAAAAAGCCCGTGTGTCTGCGTTTTCCGCACAACACTCGGAGAGCTGATCACCGCCACTTACAAAGGCAGCTCAGCGAATGACGATGAAAAAAACATATGTTTAGTCCAAAAACGCAGTCTGAGTTGTGACATTAAGCAATGCAAAACGTCACGCTTGCATTGCTTAATGTCGCAACTCAGACTGCGTTTTTTGGTCTAAACATATGTTTCGGCATCGTCATTCGCCGAGCTGCCTCCGTAAGTTGCGGTGATTGGCTCTCCGAGTGTTGTGCGGGAAAGTAAACGCGCAAGATTTTTTTAGAGTGTGATCCCCGATTCACCTGAAAACTAAACAAACAAACCGCAAACATCGCTACACAAGTAACTAAAATATTAACTCAAAACAAATTTACGAATACGCTTCCCACAGTTCTATTCTTCAAAGTGAAGCATTTATTTGAAACAATGAATAAGTGATGCCTACGGCGCGCAGGAGTTCACTGTTTGGGCAGCAGAGTTTGTTTCCCACTGATTACAAGAAGTTTGATGGTGTCCCCTGAATGCTTGGGAAGCTCGCTCCAGCACTCGCGAAGCAGCATGAAACAAATGCGTGGCATGCTTTGTTTGCGAGGCTATCTGCTCGACCTGCAAGCCTGCCTGCAGTGACCTCACGGAGCTGAACGCGCGGATATGTTTGAATGTCAAATTTGGTATCACATTCATTTGCCAAGTTCAAAACAACTATTTTGAATTGTGCCATGCTAGGTAACATGCCTAAAAGGTTAAATGCCGGGGATTCAGATAAATATAGGTAGTTGAGGTAGCTAGCTAAAATCGCCGGAGCACCCTTAGAAGGAAAAAAGTTTTCTGATAATATTTACTCGACACGCCATAACACTCAGGAAATGCGAGGGAGGCGAATGTGGAAGCGTTCGACCGCTGAACCGGCAAACGAGCGACCTACCTTGACTTTATTTGCTTAAAGAATTATGTTCGGTTGAGCGGGCGCAATGACCGATCACCCGGGGCCATGAGTCACGCGACCGTGATGATTTATAAAATAGTCTTCGAATCAATAGGGCGAAACTTATATGTCTAATTGAATTTCTGATCATTCCGTTATTAGCATCTCAACATCATTGCCGAGTGTATACATAAACTCTTCTTTAGAAGTAAAAAAACGATGCTGTTCGCTGCAACCAATTTAGAAGATATAAAACATTTCCAGGACTATGCCAGGGTCCAGCGATAACGCCCACTTAAACAACAAAGACGTTTTAAACCTTAAGTTTTGGTGACCAACAATTCTCGCTTTCAATAATTATGGGCACGTTCGAAACACAAAAACGTGCTACGAAAGAACCTCCGCCTTACACAAGATATAGGACAGAACACGAACATTGATACTTGCTCGTAAACATAGTATGCTCTTACATTATATTTTCGTGATGTCTATATGTGATTGAAACAACCTTTTCGAAAGTGTTTTCAATTTTCCAAGCGCAATTGTTTCGGGGAAGAAAAAAGAGTTGCCTTGATTTTGCTGGAATAGTTTCTGCGCGTGTATATTATGGCTGCTATATGTTACTTCAATGTTTGCCCACGCCTGCTTTTGCGTGTCCATGACTGACAGTACAAAATAAATAAATAAATATAAAAAATAAGTAATGACGTCAAGTAGAGGACTTAAGCTAAATAACACAGAGATATAATTACTCAGAAACAGCTCAAATTGAGCTTTGATCATGGCGAGACACTTGTAAATAGTACGCCACTTGCTCCAGTGTTCAAAATCACAGTTGAGGGTATCGGTGGCCAAGTGGGCTAGCGCACACCAGCTCGGAGCCCGTGAAGCGAACGCTTGCGCTGCAGAACCCCCCCGCCCTACCCCCGCCTTCCCTCCCCAGGGTCCTGAGTTCAATACTCACCCCTGCCCGTTTCGATCTGGATGAGCATCGTACCGGCGTGTAGTGGCGTAGCACTACTGCGTGGTGCACGTTAAAAACCCCAGGCTAGCGGTTCTACTGCACTGGCTAAATTTCTCATCTACAGCTGGGAGACTCGTCGTCCGTTTGAGGCAGACCAAGTTCTAGGCTGTATAAACATACACACAACCCAATTTGTTTTTCTTAGAATCACAATTCTAGAGATGACATGCACAGAGTATCGTTTGTCGGGACATAATTATTATAAACAATCATACCGGAACTCGCAGTTTTCTACACGCAAACAAAATCACACACTATAAGAGAGTATCACAATGTACAAACACTAGGTACATAAAGCAATAGACATTTTGCTAAATTGAAGCGATCCTAGCGGCGTAATGCCGCGCGAAGCATCTTCGGTACCTTTTGGTCACCTTTTCGGTTTCAAATTGTTAACCTCGATATAACTATTTTCCAATTTATTCATGCATCTGTAATATTGCTGGAAGCGTAACTACACGCGCTGCTCGCGCTCATCTTATCTGTATAAAAGATTCGACATAAATAACAAAAATAAGGCATTGATGACCGCGCACGCAAAATCTCATTTGATTTGAGTTTTTGTTTTAGAACAGTCTTCTACGGCATACGCCAGAACGCGCAGCGTGTGTAAATACACTGGAGCATACTCTATGGTGCTTGGATAATTTAGCAAAATACCTATTCACGACATCCCATCCCGACAAAATAGAGTGCACGCATTTTCGAATATGGGACTTTCCTCAAATTAATAATGTTGTCTACCAATAGGGACAGAATGCTGGGGCATGTTTTGTGGGGCTCCCGACATACCAGAGTTTGTGCGCAGGTAAACAAAGGAAGAAGTATTGTACTGGGCCGATTATCCTGTTCCATCATCTCAATGTCCTGGGCTTCTTAAATCATCCATGACACGGGAGGGTCATGCTGAACTCTGCAGTGGTTTCCAGGCCGCCAGAAAACGTATGGGACGTGGCAGGGCCTTATTCCTACTCCTCGCTAATGCTAGGAAGGTCCTTAAAGCCGGAAGAGGTCCGGGGTCCAGGGGCCTTACGGTTGCTAAGCCCAACGAGGGCTCTCACGAAGATGACTGGGTGCAATGAAAGCGAGCGCTGACTTGAATTTATTCCAGTACTGAGATGCACTACTTCGTAAACAAGGCCGTCGAAATAAAAACCATGCTACTCCTCTCCATGGCCAAAGAGGTCCCACAATGCAACAGTGGGCAGTGTTGCATGCGGGGATTTTTTAAGTTGTTTATTGGACTGGTGGAGCTGCGAAAAGATACATGCGATGTATACACGGTAATAAAGCAAAAATCCGCACATGAAAGATATCTGCAGCATATCTTGCACGAATTTATTTGTACAAAACTTTTGAGAGGATGTTCTAGAAGTGTTTTGAACGCGATGTTAGATTAAAATTCAATTTCCTGAAACGAATTAAAATAGCCGACAGCGCCCGGTAAAGCGTGCTTTGCCGCAATACGATTGTTTGTGAGGTGAAGCTACCTAAACGAAACGCTACTGAGACGGCTGTGTTCCGCTTCTTATCCTCATAGAAAGCACGGCAGAATTTTAAAGAGAAAGCCATCTCAGGTTCTCAAAAATAATGTAACATAAATATAACATAAAACAAAGCTAATAATGATAGTGCAAAATAACAAACGAACAATCAAATAAAGCAACTTACGTTCCCTTGGATGGAGGGTCGGATTGTAACGCATGACTCGAGATTCTAACCTCTAAATATGAAAAGAAATGCTCTATATCTCTCTTTTTTAAGGAAGGAGATTGGAATAACAGTAACAAAAACATTCTACTACCTAGTATAAAACTTTAAAAAATTGTTTGATATGATGGCGTACACCTCTGCGAGGTGTTTTGTTGTGGTGTTTCTTTATTTATTCAAACAAAAAACGTTCCAACAGAGTTTACAAACAAACAAACAAAACACTGTCTTACGGTTTCCCAGCCGCCTTCCTAAACGACACTGGGAGGCCCTAACATTAGATTACAACCAAGTAGGCCAGAAAGACGGCAAACAGTACAGACAGAGAGAACGAAAACAGGCAGTCGCATAATGCGCGCACAAACAAAGCCTGTTCTGCATTTCTAGGCAAAGAAGAAAAAAAAGCTTTCAAACACGCCATAAATTTGCATAATACATATAATAAAAAAAAATGAAAGTTTTTTGGAAGTCAGACCAACAAGGGAGGCCTCTTTACATCTGGCCTGGAGAAAGCCGAATAAATACAGAGGACGGAGAGAAGATCGAAAAAGAGCCGACACGAGCAGCCAACCGCAAAACAGGTGGAGTATAAATAAACGAAGAGGACATCTTCTAAAGTAACGTAACGTCGAGTGAGGAACGCGAGAAAAATAAAGTCAGTGGGAGCCATGGAGAAATGCCATTTTTAAAAAGCTGGTCTGCCTTACCTTCCTCCTTTGTTTTCCGTGGCTTCTTCAATCTCACAGAGAGGCACTTTTCTCCGACAGACTCCACCTACCTCCCTGCCTCTATACCTTCTACACTCAATTTGATTTCTTTGATGCTCGTACGTTTTAGATTCTGCTGCTGCCACACTTTGAACCAGCGACATACAAAAACCTGCAGGAACGCAGATGCGAACTAAACAAATGTCGAGCATTCAAAGATCACATAAAGTCCTGTCGCTTTTAGTTGAGCGGTACGTCAAGGCTACCTGACGTTAAACTGAGTCCACAGGACAGCGCATATTCTCAAGGGTTGTCCAGAATGCGGACCAGAGACATTTCAAGAGGAGAAAATTCAAGTAATATTCAAAATGTTTGACTTTAATTTTTTTTTAAATAATTTGAAAGACTTTTCGTGAAAGGTACACAAATACTGCTGTACAGTTGAGTTATATAGGCAAGAGGGACATAATGTAGGGGGCTAGTCCTCACGATAAGTAAGATAATTAACTAAAATATGCTAAGTACCTTTAGAAATATCTAAAATAACTATACGGTTTCAATTAGAGAGTTGCTGGGCGCAGGCGAAAATTACTAAATCAGCCGATTTTAGAAGGACTTGACATACCTGTGAAGTGCGGGGATTGCGCCAAATTTACCACTCGTGCAACAGGCACCAAGCTAGCTTTGCAAGAGAACGCATATGACAATCGTACCATGTGCGTTTTCGCACAGCTAGCCTTGTGCCTGTTGAACGACTGCTGTCTTTTGCCCATCCCCACGCTTCACGCGTTCAAGTCTTTCTAAAACTGAATGATTTAGTAGTTTTCGATGACGCTCAACAAGTTTATTTATTTGCTCTAGTTTATTTATTTATTTAATTTAGTACCTTCAGGGCCCTAGGGCATTACAGAGGGGAGGGGCACGTAACAAAACATAATACAAAATTGAGAATAAACAGAAAAAATAACTAGCTGGTTATTGCATCTCTAAAAGAATAAATTGATGATACGGACACTAAAGATGCGGGAAGGTGGTTCCTCTCCGATGACGACCTGGGAATAAAAGAGTCCAGGTAGGTGGAGGTGCGACACTGGGGAATTCCAACTTGATACTGATATCAAAGCGAAAGGAGATGTGCGGCGGAGGGGAATACGTTTTCTTTTAGAGTAGGGAAAGAGTACTAAATTTGATGAAAAATCCATAAACGAGATACTTTATAGCACAGAGAAAGAAGGGGCAAAGATAAGTTAGATTTCAATGAACGACACAGTGACTTAACGATGATAATTACAAAAGGTAAACCACGCGCCACGGTTTTCAATGGCTTCAATGTTAGATACGAGTATGGTGTGACCGGGATCCCTGATTACTGCAGCTTACTCCAATTTAGAGCGTACCAGAGTTTTGAATAAAAGTAATTTTAGTGACATTGGCGCTAAGGTAACATTCCGTTTTAAGTAACCGAGCATGGAGTTGGCGTTAGCAGTTATATGATCGATGTGAGCGTTCCACGACAAGTTATCAGTAATATGAACCCCAAGATATTTGTAGGAAGCTACGATTTCCAAGACGGAGGTACCAAGGATGTATGAAAGGGGTGATGAGTTACCACGAGAGAGAGAGAGAGAAACAACTTTATTCGGCCAAAAAAAGGTGAGGAGCCGGCGACCAGGATCCAGGAACCCCGGTGGTGACTTCACGTACTGGTGACTGGTGAGGTACCTGGAGATACACTCATCGCTTTGTATTTCTTCGTGTTAAGAGACATACAGCACGCGTTTCATCGGTCCAAAACAGTGTCTAAGTCAGTCTGAAGAAGTTGAGCATCGGAGTTATTAGTGATTTCGCAATAGATGACACAGTCGTCTGCAAACAGATTAACAAACGAAGACATATTCTGTGGTAAGTCATTTATGTAGATTAGAAATATTACATGAGTTAAGACGGACCCTTGTGGGACGCCTGAGGTATGAAACCGAGGTGAAAATTAGCTTGATTAGTAAAGATAAATTGAGATCGATTTGTTAGAAAATCTCTAATTCACGATTAAAAAGTGGGGTTAATGTTAAGTTTACCAAGTTTGAGTAGTAGAAGCTCGTGGGAAACTTGAGTCAAATGTTTTAATCAAATCAAGGAAAACGCAGTCAACCTGGGATCCACGACCTAGAATACGAATGTAGGACGTTAGTAAAAGACAACAGTTGAGTTTCGCACGAAAGAAGTTTTCGAAAGCCGTGCTCAGAAGGAGTGAAATAGAAATTATAATTTAGAAAGTTAACAAGGTGCGAGTAAATGACATGCTACATAATTTTTGCAGGGTGTACAAGTAAGGCAGATAGGCCGGTAGTTATAAGGACTAGCGTTTTCCCTCATTAATCATAACTACTAAATAATAAATTAAAGTTATTTAACAAATTTTAGTTAATTATCACCATTATTTTGAGGATTACCTATATTTCGGATTCCTTTTTCGGAGCTGTTTTCTTGTGAAGTTCGGAACGTGTTATTCGGAGTTCATGTTTCGCTAAAAACAAAAGGCTTTTTGAATTTTTTTTTTTTAAATTCCCAATTTTTAAAATTTTGAATTGATTTTACAGTGTTTCTTTTTTAATTCAAAACAAAATAAATAAAATTTAAGTATCATGACCCGCTCTCCTGAAGAAACCTTGACGAGCTAAAAAAAAACACTTTTGTGAGTAGTTCGAGATTTCAAAGGAAGCTGAAGTTGTATCTTCTCGGGACCACTGCCCTGTGTTCTTCTGAAGATTATTTGTAAAAGGCCGCCTTTTCTGCCTTTTTTGTTTTATTGTGCCCTCAAAATATTGAGCTTTTTTTAACAACTTTGAACTATATACGAAGTCCAAAAAAGTTGAAATTTATACGAAGACACGAAACCCTATATTATGTCTCCCTGACCACATAACATACATGCACAAATCACAGTAGGGTCTCTTTCACTGTATTTTGTTTTAAATAAATCTGCTTGAATTGAAAATTTAACTCTCTGTATAAAACCAAAGTCACATGAATTAAGTTATCTTCAAGGTGGACAAAAATGCTAGCAAGGTACCACAATATAGAAAAGAAAAAATAGACTGCGAGGCAGACGACTTACCACGCAAATGCTATAAAGAGTAAACAACGAAGCACGCCACGTTCAAAAAATAAATAAATAAAGCAACGTATAAAGCTCCACAAAAACAAATAACATACAAAGAAGTCAATAACTCAGGCAATGTACAAGGTATACAACGAAGCAGACATCGCACAAGCCAGACGGTGGAAGAAGTAGACAAGAAAAATGTAAAGGTGCGAAGCATCCTCGTACGAAGTGAGCAACAAAGAAAAGCAAACTTATCCAGGCAGGTAGCAGAATGCGTGTGTCTGAATTCGATGTTGCAGACGACACAACAGATTGCAATCGTCAAGGCCCCGCAGAACCACTGGCGACAAATGCCACGAAAGGACTTGGGGTCCTATTTTAGTCGCCGCAAGAGCCAGAACGAGATCAAGTTTGCCTCTCGCGGAGGAGCGGAGATAGCGTTCATAGACAGTTCATCTGCTAACGAGAGCGAAGAACGCGGTTCGTCTGCAACAGGAGCGCCATTCGCAGACGCGTATAACCAGGACACGCAGTGCGTCGTCTGCTAACAAAAGGAAAGAAAAATATCGTTTTGCTACAAACAGAGCCCACGGCGAAGTGACAACGGACGCAGGCTGAAATTGTGGTCGTGTTTTATTTCACGTTGAGAGTCATTAACAACTCGCGTTTCGTTTATAAATTTCAAATTGTTCTCCTACCATACACAGTTGACATCAACCGATGGATGAAGGAGTAGCATGAACACCACATCAGACGCCACGACACCTCTCGCGCTGTTCAGATGTCTCTGAAGACGTCTTGAAAGAATACTGCAAACTTTTAAACTCGCGAAAGCGTCTGAAATGACTTATTGGATGATTACTCCAAAGCTGCGGCGCCACGTTCATTCAGCAGGTGAGAACGCACTCGATATGACATTCATTGCCCAAACTCGAACCTCAGGTGGCTCCTTCGCTAACCCTGTGGCTTTTCTCAAGCGATTACATCTAGCCCATGATTATCATAAAATACAATAAAATCATAAGAGGTGTAAAAGAAATTTCTCGGACCAAAACGAGGACTGGTTTATGCGGCGTTATAAATTTAAATATATAGATCAAGCAACTTTACTATACTCAGTTAATGCTAAGTTGACAAGGTAGCGGAAGGCATGATAATTCGACCTCCGACGCCCTTGCATCATGTAATTACTCCTTCTGCCTACACTCACGCCCAAATATGCGGGGGGAGGGGGCAAGCGAATAAAGGCGGAATATTGACTGATCCAGTTAAGATGTTGCTTTGACCGCCCCGTCAGTTTTAGCAGTGCACAGAGTATGTTTGTTTTTCGATAACTTCACACCCGTAATTATATGCTGTCGCCGTGCTCAGAATACTGTACATCACATTATTAAAAAAGATGAACTCAACTTCCTATTGCTGGCGAAAAAAGACACACATTTGTGGAGTAGAAGGACCCCTAGGTAAACAAAAAAAAATTCATACACAGCATCGTCATGTGTTCGCATGCAACAACAATCGCGGAAAGAAATAAAATAAAAAATAATAAATGTTAAAAAAGCTGAATCCCCTTCCCTGCGCTTATACGACCTCGGACCGATTGACCATCAGCGTTAAGCAGAGCACAAGCTGCCGAGCAAAAAGAACGGAAATGCCTCCAACCCCAGCGAGCGTGATCTGGATTCAGAATTATCCGAATTAGGACCCAACCAAGCGCTCCTAACCAGCAGCTTTCAGAATTTCGCCGGTCCAAGAATTAGGATGCCGCACCCAGTGCGCACCTCCTCAGAGCCATGCCAAGGACCGGAAAAGCGTCCAAGGAAAAAGGACCCTTCTCGACCTTTACTCTCTAGAAGTGTACTCATAGTACAACGCTTCGACAATTCTCCTCTTTCAGGAGGAATAATTTTTCAAAACACAATCACACTTTTAAATAAGATTTTGTTTTCTTTTTGGGGATGTCCTTTTTCAATCACTTCTTTTTACGTTAAGGTTTCGCGGAGGACCCCACACGTCCATATTAGGGAATACCTCTTTCTTAACGTGCCCTTTGTAGTAATGATCGGTCAAACGCCCTTACCTAACATATACTCCTTCCGGAAGAAACGTATTAGAGCCGCTTTATCAGAAACATTTCCGTAAACTCCGTTCCTTCAAAGTTCATCCTTTAGGGAAGACACTTTCAGAATATTGAATCCTTAAGTACAGGGTGAAACAAGGAGACGGCAGGCTCTTTAAATCGACCGGAAAATTCGGTTTCTTAACCTATCGCGCTACGACTTCGTGCAGCGTTGCCCACAGATAGTGCATTTTTTTTGTAAAATTTGCAAAGAGCGAACTTACCTGAGGAAAAGTAAAGAAAGAAAAAGGGCTTAGCTCCTATGGAAACGCAGCGACGCCACCGGTCTTCGAACAACACGGCGCCGTTTCGCATGGGAGACAAGAGATGGCGCAAGCGGTCGCGACGCCAGCTGCCGCCAACAGAACGAGCAGACGACTCCGAGAGCACGGCGTGTTTAGTAGACGAGAACTGCAGTTCCCTGCAACGTTATTAGATTAACTCAGTTGCGGAACTGTCCATAGGCGCTGCATGCACGAACAGTACCCCCCCCCCTCACTCACCACGACTCTGCCCGGAGTCGCTCGACGCGCCGCCGGACGGCCTGCTTTGGTAACTGAATCGGGATACGTTCGTTTCAACGTTACTAGAAACGTAAA